>OY720443.1:33099590-33135096 GCA_963082915.1 Dolichopus griseipennis
TTTCTGTATAAGATTTGAATCCGTCCTCTTTCGGTTTGTAGAACATATGCTAACTACCTAGGTTATCGTTATTCCCGGTTATAGAAGATACTTAACATTTCTTAACTTTTAATATTGAATCAGGACTGGTAGAAAAATTATTGAATAAAATAATTATTCTAGAAGGTTGAAAAATAAAAAAATAAAGGTTAAAGTTAAAAGTTAAAAATACTCAAGGTATGTAAGTATTTAAATTTTTTTATTCTGCAATATTGTTGTATATATATATATATTATATTTAAATATTTTGTTAAAACATCGAAATAAAATATATATATATACATTTTTTATGAGGTCAACTTATCGTAAAAATAAAATCATTTTTTACAATCATCTTAGATTAAGACAATTTTTATAGGTGTATACATTCTTATATCTTCTTATACCTATATAGTATGTATGTACTAATGTAAGAAGTTACAGTGGAAATATAACTAAATAATAAAAGACTGTAAACAAAAGACAATATAAAAATAAAAGAAAATTACTATATGAAAAGAATGAATGACTTTTTGAAAGTTAAAAAGGTGGAAAATCTCAAGAAAAACAAAAATTCAGCATTAAAATAATAAAAAAAAAATGAAAATGAAAATGAAAATTATTAAAATTTATGAAAATGTTATCCATTTATATAATTTTTTTTTACTCTCTAATTTACATATTTAGATAAGAAGAGGACAGGATATTTGTCTTTGTGCCAAAAAAATAATACAATATATATATATATATATACATATATTAGTACAATATTACAGAATAAAAGTTTTTTGTTATTTAATTTAAAAAAACAAAAAACGATTGAAAACTTAAAAAAAAATGTTGTTGACATTTTTAACAATGCCAAAACAAATGAAATTATTTGAATTTAAAAAAACAATTCTTTAGAATTTTTGGAGACTTCAGTCATTTTTTTCAGAGAATGAAGAATAAAAAATTTAAATTTTATGAAAAAAAAAATTGAGTTCTTTAAATAATTGCATAACATTTGTTATTATGCGCAAATTTTAAATTTTACTTTTACAACTGAATTTTACAATGGTAAGACTGTCAATCTCTGATTTAAGGAATCTACTCCAAGTATCACATAAAGTAAAAATATATTTTTTTTATTTAGTTTCCGACCTAATTTATTCAGGTGTAGCATGCGGCAAACTATTGGCAGCAGAATAATAATTTGTGTATCAAGAGTTAAAAAAAACTATAAACAAATAATTTTAATTTGTGCTTATAACTCACAAATGAATATTCTATACTTAAATATTAAGAAACGATTTTAAGAAAATACGTTGCTTCTAACATATAAAGTTACGTTTAAATAAAAGAATAAAAAAAGGAGGCGGTACTGTATCTCGACTTTCAAAATCTTTTAAATTAAAATCCTTTTGTGGTAAAAATCAAGTATAAAATCAATGTGTCAAGTTCTCATACTATTTTTTTGATTTAAGTTTTGGATTGAAAATCTAGCTTCAATAATTAAATTAGCGGAGCTTCAATGTCAAATTTTAAAAATCTTTTAGCTACTTTTTACCATACTGCCGCGTAAAATATAAAACATCAACAGCAGTTTGCAAAATTAGGATATTGTCCTTTTTCAAAATATTTATATAATATGCGAGGTATTGAATTATGAGGGATTTTAGAGATGAATTCGTAGCCAACTCATCAAAATACATCATACCTGAGTCAAAGAATTTAAAAAAAAAAAAATAATTTTATAAACAAAAAAAGGGATTTTAATTTTTGAGATTTAAAAAAAAAAGAGATTATGATTTACAAGATTTTAAGAACTGAAATATTAGACCCGACCTAAACAAACAAAAGCTTACGGAATTTAATTTTAAAGATTCTTCAAGTATAGTCAGATCTATAGAAAATCAATATGCTTGGGAAAACAAGGATAAAGTAATGAAAATATCCATGCCAAACAATGGGAAATAGAAATCTCAATTAGAAATTTTATGATTAGAAGACATTTGGTAATACCGCAAATGTTGCGTCATGAATTGCTAAGAGAATTTAATGAGAGCAATTACCATGATATGTCTTTTGTTATAATCCATTAAATATATCTAACAGACAGTATTAATCATCAATTCCCGTATATTTAACAAATAAATACAACACAGATCTAAACAATTTTTAAAAAGAGATTAGATTCTATGAAGAAATATTCCATCATACATTTCAGTTAGCGCACAAAACATTTATCGAGGAGAACTGTTTCAGATGATTAAATTAAAATTAACAAAAGATTAACTTGTTTTTCTACAAAAAAAAAAATAAAATAAAATTAGAAAAATTCAAACTCAATTAACCTTCAAACATAATTTAACACAAAAACTATACACATATATTTACATATATGTATAAGAATTGCTACAAATATTTTTTAACCTCGCATTATAATACTTTTGTTTAAAAATAAAAAAAGTGGCTCCAAAAAAAAAAAAAATTACAATGACTAAGTATATGCCACACATGATTTAATACCTTTTGAAATATATATATTTGTTTTTAATCAAAATTGATTTTATTATTAAAAATTCATATATGTACATATATATATATATATATTAATAAATCAGATCAAGGCTTTTAATAATATAATATATATCCTTCAAATAATTGAAGGTGAATGAATTTACATTTTTTTTTTTTGGTTTTTATGATTTTGACGTTTATAAATACACATACATACTCATACACATATACATTTAACCAAAACCCATTCAATATAAATCAAATCAAATATTTGGTTACAACATATATATATATAAAAGAGAACCACTGAATCAATGTTTACAAAATAAAAACAAAACCTTTTTACCATATCCTGCAACACCTATCTGGGTTCTTGGGTCAGAGATGTACATAACATGATATGCGGTTATCGTAATATTAAAACTATATATATATATATATACACCTTAGCATGTTGAAATTAAATTAAAAATATTCAAACAAGATATAATATGTATAAATATGTATACGTGTACATTATATATTTAACACCATTTAGTACATTGTCCTTATACATATTCTTTTGTTTATTTTTCAACTTGATTTTTTTAGCCTTTTCTTTATTTTTGGTTTGTGTTTGTATTTTTATTTTTTTTTTTTTTGAATGTATTTTGTTGGTTTGTTTTGTTTTTGTGCTTTTTCTTTTTTATTTATTTTTAGCATTTAAAATTCTATACGATATAAAAACAACAAAAACAACAAAAAATAAACAAAAATAAATTGAAATCCTTTATCCTATCATGATGATGACAGTAATAGTGTTATTGACTATGGTGATGATGATAATGATAGGTATAAGGTTATGAAATTTTTTTTATTTTTATTTTTTTTTTTTTGTTTTTCACACTCTTTCTCTTTCTTTCTTTCTTTCTTATATTCATTCTAAAAATAATAACCACAACAAAAAAAAAAACCAAAAGAAAAAAAAACAAAAACAGACAAAAGAACAAATAAGGAAGAAAAAGTCAATTTCAATGAATAAATGTTGACATAAGGTCAGAGATGACAGATTCTACAATAACAACAACAAAAATGAAATGACAAATAAAAAAACAACAAAAACCATTTTATGTTAAAAAGTACCTTGTTTGTCTTATAAACACCCTGAAAACAAAAGTTTGATATTGTATATAATATCAGGTGCAAAATGGTTGAATATAATACACATATATATATAATAAAAAAAACAAGAATTGTAAATTGAAAAGGACGACTATTCTTTATTCATTCAATCAAAAAAAAATAAAAAAAAAAACAAATTTCAAGTTGAAAATGTGTTAGTATTATTTAAAAAAAAAAATGATTGCACTTAAACATTCAAGTGGTAATTTTGTTTTTTTTTTTTTTTTTTGTATTATTTCTATAATTTTTTTTTTTTTAGTTCAAGTGACAAATATACATATATATATATGTGTACTTGACACCTACAATTTTAAATTAATGAAATGAAAAGTGGTTTAACATTTCAATTAAAAATAAAAAAAAAAAAACAAATTTACAATGAACAATGTTTAAATGTAATACAATATTATTTGAAAATATTAAAAACATATAATTACCAATTTAATTATACAATTAATATTTAGAAATAATTTAACAAAATATACATAAAACATGGAAGAGTGTAATAGAGCAGACTGGGTCAACTCTGTGATACCCGTATGACCGCAATATAAACGCTATATCATCCGGTTATTTATTTTTGACAAAATTTTAAATGCATAACTTATAAGGCTTTTAGTTATGAACAAAAGAAAATATAAGTTGCAGCTCTTCAAAACTCTTCCATTATACCAATTTTATTTAATTCAGACGTTGGCCATTAAAGTTAACTTCTATAGACATAGAGTAATGCTCAAATAATAAAAGAAGTTGTATCGCAACAGCTTGAACTAACTGTGCTGCTCCAATAAAATTTTACACAAACTTTGGCCATAAAACTAAACTATTTTCGGGAAAATTTTAGACATCCAGCTTTATTATAGGTATAGATTAATGCTCATATAAAAGAAGTAGTTGTATGACTGCTATTGGAACGCGTGGAACAAACTGGCGTATGACGATGACATAGCGATGACGACTATTGCATAAAAATGAATTTTGTGAAATTTTCAAAATTCTAGTTCCTTTATTTTTTGAGTTACAGTGGAGACGAACGGATCGATTTACTTTTCGATTATGATCCGATCAATACTTTTGAGTCTAGGGTGAAAATTTCCGAGGGTTGAAATAAAGCCACATTATGGAGAAATAAAAATTACTTAATTAAATGTAATCATTTCAAATTAATTGAAATATTTTATAAAAATTTTCCTAATAATGAAGGTGACATTATAAGAATCTAGATTCCAGATCCATCAGCTGATGAAGATACATTATTAGAATTAATAAATGATTATTATTTGAATTTTGCAAATAACAAAATATGTTATGTTATTTATAAAAAAAAAAACAAAAAGAATAATAAAAAAAATTAATTTATTATAGGTAATAAATATAAATCATTATTAAAAAATTTGGGGGTTATAAACAAATATTGAAATATTTGGTGGGTCGCGTCTATGAAGTGGATAATATCTACTGTAGTGGGTAAGAATTTGGCCCATTAAGAAAAGAGTTGCAGATTCTATTCTTGCAGAGGTCATACAATATTTCATAAATAAAAAATAAATATTGAAAAATTATTTTGCTTTACAAAATCACCTTGGTGACTAAATATAATTGAAATATAAGCTCTTTAACATAAACAAAATAAATTATAATAATTGTAGTTTAATAATAGTATCGTAGACTTATATGCTATAATGGTAAAGTGCAATAAATTTTAGAAATATATTACTTATATGCACATAATGTACTAAATAAATAAATTCGAATGGTTTTATTACCAATGAACATGGAATCGATTATAAGACTCGAATAAATATAAATGAAATATTTTTTTATCTAGTACAACGTACAGAAATATGGAAATATTCTAGAAAAAGATAATACCCTGCTTTTAAAACAATCTAAAATTATTTTTTTAATAAGTGACACCTTCAGTAATCTTATAATTTGAATGAAAAAAATCATTCTAATTTGAAATGACAACATCTTTCATATTCAGTTTTGGAGAAAATAACAACGTTAGATCTACAATGAACACGTTTATCCTTGCAAATAAATACACCGCCTAAGTTACTGATTTTTAAAAAAGTAAATTTTTAAATCCTAATAGCTGTTGAAGAGAGAAGGCTCCAAAATTTTTTGGTGCAAACTTATGCTGGTAATCAAGGATCTTCTCCTACTCCTGCCGCCTAAAACCTTTCAGGTTCAATGAATTTAATTCTGACTTGCACCAAAATTTAGTTTTTTGATTAGAATTTTATTATATAAGCAATGGTTAATTTAAATGAAGATATTTTTCCAATTTTATGGAAACTCATGAAAATGAAAGACACAATGTCGATATATTAATTATTGAGTAATGTAAGTAGAGTGTCTTTTGATTGCTCTTTACTTCTCTTTAGAGCATAGGGTTTTCTACTTGATACTATAGCATTTTACACGATAAGCAATATCTAATATTTTAAGAAAAGCGATTGCAGACCTAGCACAAAAAGCTCTAGGAACGAATTATCAAAAATCCACCAAGAAACTAAATGAAATACCAAAGTATTAACTTAAATCAAAAAAAGTTTAAAATCGTATATATAAAAATTAATCAATATAAGATATTTGTAAATTTACTTCGGAAGGCTAAAGTTTCTGAATTATCATAATCCAGAACGATTAGGATCATCATTCGAGTTTTCAAATGGGTATTCAATTTTTCAAAATTAAGTATATAGTACAATCCTAAAATAATTAAGATACTTAACCCTGAACATAAAACTTGACGCCTTAAAGTGTCTTTATCAAAACAAAGTTTTAACATAAATGAAATAGAATTAAATTAATTATTAAATTTATTAAAACAAATGAAATCACTCAAATCTTGAACGAATAACAAAATTTTGATAAAATCTTTAACTAAATTAAACATTTTAACTGAATTACAACTAATTTACTTAACTTGATTTCACTATTTCTATACTAAACTTAATTACATCTTTGTATTTACTTTGTAATATACATTTACAATATTTTATTAAAAAAACAACAAAAAAAAACAAGTATATTAATTAATTCAGAATTAAATGCTTACAAATCATTATCAAAAAAAACAGAAATAAAAAATTACTAAGCAAAAAAATAAAAACACAAAAGATTAAAATCATAAGACTAAAAGTAGAGCAAAATGTTAAAAATTATCATTACTTTATAAACATAAAAAGCTTTTACCCCCTCCCTCTCCCCCACTCTCTCTTTCTAATAACTAATATCCAACATCCTAAGAAAAAGATCCTTTAAATAAAAAAATAATAATAACAGGCTATTTGATAACATCAAATTATTCTTGTTTTTCGGAAATTACTATTCCGTTAGTTGAAAAGGAAGTCACTTCCGGTGATTAATCTATTAGCCCACCTATATTTTTTTTACTTCTATAATAAAGTTCCAACTAAATTTATATATATATATATATACATCATCATATAATTTAAAATGTTTTCACAGTTTTATTTTACTTAAGGTCTCTATATAAAGATGATGATGATGAATAGTAAATAATGATGAAGATGATGATTGAAATTAATGATAATGATATTGATGGTGATGTAAATGATGAAAATGAATTAAAAACAAGTAAAGAAATTATACAAAGTTCATTTTTTACTTTAGAATTTTTAATAGAGTATATGTACTATATAGTAATTAACACTAATATTTGTATAATATATATATGTAAATATCAAATACGCAATTACTATTATATACTTTAAGGTATAGGGTGGTTTTATTTTTCAAAATTTATTGTGGTGAATTTTTTTAAATAATAAAAATTAAGAAAAATTATAATACTAAGTGTATCCAATTAATTCAATTAACCTTTAACTTCACTAATAAATTTAAAAGGACAACAAATTGAGTAGAAAGAGTATCTAATGAATTATTCAAAGTATATCAGTAAATTGCTGTAATTTTTCAAAACTAACCAATTAATAATTATTATGAAATGTTGAAAAGAAACATAAAATAAAAAGAACTAAATGAACTTAAAAATACGTTTTATTAGTGAAATGTCTGGCATGTGTTCTGAAGTTTGAATATATACAATACTTTCATATAATAGTAATGAAAAATCAACTTTTGAGAAGATAATTTTGGCGATGACCCAATACGTGTTTTCATTGCTTTGTTTTTAAAGTGTTCAAATTGAAAGTTGTTAAACATTTAATACCCAATGTATTTCGTCGAGTGTCTGATAGTCTCTTTAAATATCAACGTGGTAGCTAATAATATAGCTGCGCAGCCATTATACTGCGCAAACAGCTTTCGTGTTTATTTAATTATTTTGGTTACGGGGGGAGGTTGTTTTAGTGAATCAAATCTCACATTACTGGGGGGTTTAGTATTTCAGGTGCACCTTCAAAGTTTTTTCCTCCCTTAGGATAAAAAAAATTTGTGTAATTCATTTCATCTGACAAATGGTTGATAATAGTAAAGGAAACATGGGCCAACATCATTAGTGATCTACCATAAAAACATAATTTCATTGTAAAGTATTTCTGTAATGTTTTACAATTAATTTGAATTTGAATAAATTAAATTATTATAAATTAAGCTTTCCAGCACAAAAATTAAATTAAAAAACACCCTGTTTATTATGAAAGTGTATGTTGAAAACTAATTTTCATTCAGTTATTCGTGATTTCATCAAGAAATTACAAATCAATAAATTTTTTTTTGTTCACCTCTCTTTCAGAAATTTTGATTTAATTGAACTGAACCACCAATAAACTTGCAATTTCTATAATAAATTTTTTTTTTTACATTAATTATAATTTAACTTTTTGTGTTCAGGGGGTAGTTTAAAAGGTATACGTACTTGTTTTAAAGTAATAAATGGTTTACATAATTGATTCAATTGATTCTTAGTTTGTTTTTTTGCTAGTATTTTATTATTTTAAAAGATTCGGACTTTTTTTTTATAGAAAAGAAAAATAAAAGGTTAGAAATTAAAAAAATTATAAAATAAATTAATTTTTCCATTTAAAAGAGTAGTCCAAAGATACTTATTTATATTTATTACTATAAATCTCATAAGATTTCTCGATGCATATTTGAGACTTTTGTAAGTAATTTTGCTTTTAAATTTTGTAAACTGTGTCGGATTTGTATTTTATTTTTTTCGATTGATAAGTCATGGGCATAAACTGCGTTATCAAAGTCCCCAACAAGTCCTTTTTTTTTATTTATATTAATAAAATTATATTTGGTCACCATGGGGATTTGTAGAGAAAAATTAGTTTTTCAATAATTTTTTTCAATTAAAAAAATTCATAACCGTGCAGGAATCGAACCCGCACCTCCTCGGTTAGCAAGCCAAAGCTTACCCACTAAGCCACCAAGGCCCCTAATATTTATTTAATTATATTATACTTTTATTATATATTTGATCGTGTGATGTAATTGTAATGAAAATTAAATTTTTCAATAGTTTCTTTGAACAAACATGCATTGCCTCAGTTGAAATGCCAGGCCGGGTATTTTTTTTTTAATTATTTTAAAATTGCAATGTTCACATTCTACTTTATTATGAATTAATTTCAGCCATTGATTACAATTTTTTATACTTGTTATATACAATTTACATCAGATTTTGCAAAATTATCAAATCCATCAAAGGCCATCAAAGGTCCTCAAAGTTCAGAGATATTATGTTTAATACATTAATATAAAAATTGCATACTTATAGGATATTATTTTTTGTGTATTATTAAAAAATTTAAATTGCAGTATGAAAATAATTGACAGCAGTTACATTTGTGGTTAATATAAAATAGAGTTGATATATTTTTAACTACTTTCAAAATTAAACTACTGCTACTAGGAAAACATTTCCATTTTTATTCACTTTAATCGTTCACATTAACCAGTAGTTAACATTAAACCAGAAACTTTTCGTTTTATTATAAATGTTAAGAGTTTCATAATTGATTATCCTGTTACGGTATATTTGTTCCTTTTAAAAGTGTTTACTTTCATTGTTTGTCTTTTTTTTTTTGTTTTTTCTTTTTTTTTTTGCATATTTTGAATATGCCTTTGAAAAATTGATTGTGTACAAGTTATATTAGTTTTTATAATATATTATTCACTTATATAGAAGAATGAAATTTTCATAAAATTTTTATAAAATTTCTTGTATGTGTATTCTATTTGACATACTACTCCAAATATATATATTATAACCAAATAAATGTATAGTTATTTCTTGTAAAATATTCGTAAAGAAACAATAAAAAAAAATTAAATATTTTCTTTAGAAAATTTTCTTTTTATGTTGGCTGGAAAACTTTTGAAATTAGTTTTTTTTATAAATTTTATATATGAAGTGCCTAGAAGTAGTTTTTGAATTTTTAAAATTTTAATGTATGGTAAAGGAAGCGATTTTGTTTTTTGTTCAATATCCTGTCAAACAATTGAAGGAGAGGAAGAATTTCAGATGAATTTATTTATATTAACCATAATATAAATTTTTAATAAAAGTTAGGTAAGCTAATATTCGGTAAAAGAATAAAGGTTAGTTCTTCACAATAATGTACTTGTATTAAAAAATATTGCATTGTTCAACTATACTTATGCAAAAACGCCAGCTCGATATATATATATATTTGAATAAATATATATATATTTGAAATAAAAATCTTTGGCATTAATTAAATGTCACAATATAATTAGTATAGTACTAAATAGAAATAGCATCCTTATTTAGAATATATTTCTTTTAAATATATTTTAAATTAGCTTTAATTTCTTGGAAATTAAATAAAATTTCTTTTTCTAATTAAATTTAAATTTTTAATTTTCGATTCAATGCTTTAGGCTTCTCCTACGATTCAGTGCTTCAATAGTATTTATTTTACAAAAAAAAAACGCAATTTAAACAGCTGATATTGACATAATGACATTTGCATTATTTTCAATATTTTTGTATTATTATATTGCTGAATATTTCAATTAGATCAATTTTATTTTAAAATTGAACAATCTTTTTATGTTGATTGAAGTTGTATTGAACAAAAAAAGCACATTTAAAAAAAAGTTTTCCATCCTTCTGTAATTTTCTTTTAAAATGTCACAAATGTCAAAGAATGGAAAAAATTCTTCAAATCAAAAATTAAAATTATTGATTCAATTCAATTTCTAATTTAACAATTTTTTAAAAAATTAGAAATCTGAAATTGCTGTTTAAAAACATGATCGAATGAGTGAAGTTAGCTATTATTTATTTGTTGAGATAATTGGTTTAGAACGGTAGGTTATACTTCTGTGTCTAATAATCTAATGCCAAAAGTTCAATCGATTTGATTAAATTATTTTCTTTCATAAACATATGAAACATATTTTGAAACACATATGTATCTACCACAAAAAATGTGGGAGATGGAATAAAGTCGAACAAAATAAAGTCAATTCGTTTATTTATTAATTAGAGCTACTTTTTCTTAATTCCAATAAAAAATGTCCAAATATTATAGAGTTGAATGCAAATAAAGTCGATTCGGTAAAAAAAAAAAATGTAATCGAATCCAAAAAACAACCAAATAAATAAGAATCAACTATGTTCTCAAAATATGGTTTAAAATTCACAATCTTTCTTAGAAAAGAAAAGGAGATTATTCCCGAAAAGGGTTCTTACCAAATTTTGAAATAATCTCAAAGCCCTTTTTTAATTGTTTTCTTTATACTTCTTAAGTGAATTGTCAACTGGGTGACACAGTGGTTAAGGTGCTGACCTTTCATGCGAAATGTCCGGGTTCGAATCCCAGTGGAAGAGAGAAAAAAAAAATTTTATCTTTTTTTCGACTCGACTCAGCTAGAATTCGCTATTGGGTTCAGCTAGAATTCGCTATTGGTTATATCTCATATAACAATATAAACTAATAATTTAATTGAATAATTCAACTCATAGTTATAGAATACCATATAACTCAAATACAAAATTATTACAATATAAACAAAATAGAACTGTATCTATTGAAAATCTAAATCATTTCTACATGTTTTGAGGCGTCAATTAAATTTCAAATGGAATTAATTTGATCACTTCTAACAAGAATATAATTATTTCCCCCTTGTTCTGACATGCATATATATAGACATTCAAATGTTTAAATATTTTGGAAAAGGGAATAGTCCTGATTTAATAACCAACTACAAAATCTCCACTAGCTCAAAATCTGGTGTACAATTATTTATAAATATTTTGGAAAGTTTTCCAAAAATCCTTGTTTTCAAAAGATGTGTACAATCACGGGATTCCCCTTTCCTAGAATATTTATACCAGATTTGTAATTAGGAGAGTTTTAATAAATAATTCAAATTGACTTTATTTCATTCGATTTTATTTCACCTCCCAAAAATATGTTCAAGAAAATTATGCAAACAACAAACAGGATTTAATAAATATATATAAAGGAAATTAATATGAAGGATATAATATATATACATATTAAGAATATTATAAGTATTCTACAAGGATTATTATAAAGATAACGTTTTCTTTATTTCTAAATTTGTTTTTTTTTTTTTTTAAACTAATATGAAAGTGTTTGCATAAGTGCATTTAATATAATAAAACCGAGTACCTAAATAATTGAAAATGTTTTATTGTGTATAGGCAGCTAAAAAGTGAATAACGTTAAAATTATGGAATAAATTTGCATGTTAAAAATAATTGTTTGTGTGAATAATAGATTTAAGTGCTTAAAGGTTTAATAAGAAAGCGATTTGAAATTATTATAAAAGCAATTTGAAATTAGATTTTTGATTTTTTGATTAATAAATAGCACAACTGCTTATAGTACTAGCTATATAGTTTGTTAGATTCATACTTTTTCTATATCTACATATTTTAAATTTTTGGTATTTGATTTCTGAAAATACTCCCTATTTATTTATGGTTTTAAATATATAGATTTTAAATCGAAAATGTACGAGTCTTAACGACTATTATTTCGTACACCAATCTATTTTATTTAACGACAAGCATATGTTCCTTTCACTGACTTGATATTTTCACTTAAAATGAGTTTGTTATAGAAAAATAATTGAAGAACACAACCAATTCATCAACTACATCTTCAAAGACTTGTTATTTTTTAGAAATTATTATTAAAAAAAATTAATTAATACTGTCTGGAATCATATTTTCTCGGAACTACTGCTTTAATATATGAAGTACAGAATTTATGAGACTTTGATATTAAGCTGTTCTTATCGAAGACCAAATTTTTTAATCATTTCGTGTCTAGTGTTCTTTATTTAATTAATTTTTTTTATCAATTTTGGCAGAGTAAAGGTCTAAACTTGGAGAGGGGCATTTTAGTTCAATTAATACCAGTATAAAAAATAGTTAATTTAATAACATTTTACATCCTCATAATTAAGACATCTTAACTGAAGAATAAGGGTGTCCTCCGAATGCCTCTATTAATTCAGAAAATTTCTTCAACATCAAATCACACAGTTCATAAAAAAGCCTGAATGTTCATCAAGGTGACCTGAATTAAGGCCCTGCCCTGACCTGGGGTGTTATTTCCCATTTAATGAGAAATAACCCCTGGGGTATTTTTCTCATTGTTATTGAGAAATAAAACCCCCAAAATATGGGAAATGAAGCCCATTGTTTAATTTTTCTTTTAACTTAAGCCCGGGATATTATTTCTCATTTCAATTGAACCTTTTAAATGAAAAGAAAACAATGGTTTCATATATTTTTTAGTAAAAATTAATATAACATCAGTAACGGGTACGAATAAATAGACTTTCTTGAACAATAATATCAAAAATAATTAGCACACATTTTGGACATTTTTTCCTTTTTCCAAAATTTAAAAACAAATAATAATGTTACATGTAAACTACATTTAAACTATAAACCTGATTTTGTGAGCAAAGTCTCGCATACATTAATTCATAAGTACTCTGGAAACTTTGGGTCAACTTTGATTTTTTAACCAACGTAAAGTATGCTTCCTAATATAGAATCTCGCATATGTTGTTTTACATCCAATATTTAACTTTAATATTTATATTTTAAATTTTTTCAGGTTTGAATATTACAAAAATGGATTTTATTACATATTTAATGATAAATGATAACTTGGGACTAATTTTTTCTAAAGTAGTCGAAGACTCAATTGAAAGAGAAACAACACCCTTGCTTTATATCTCATAGAAGTCGTAGTTCAACTCAAAAGAGAAATAAAACCCCGGCGCTTTATTTTTCAATTACTATGAGAATACCCTAGGGCGTTATTTCTCATTAAACGGGAAATAATATCGCGGAGGCTTTTTTTCGCAGGCACGTTTACAAAAATGTCGAATTTAAAAAATAGTTTTGTCAATTACAAATTTATTTCAAATTGTTGTCATGATCAAAACAATTTCAATAGTTTTAATTATTTTTTTTTCTAATGAAAAATATAAACTAAAACTAATTAACTAATAAAGAATGAATGAATATAGTATTCTTATTAAGATTAATAATAAGGGACTTATTAATGATTATTTGATTTACAATTATTAAATAATATTCTATATCATTTGATGAACTATAGCAATGAACTTCAATTTTACAGTAAAAATGATAAGAACCGTAAAAAAAATATTAATAAATTATTATGTAACATTTAATTATAGTTATTCAATTATTGATTAAATTAATACATACAGATTTTAATATGAAAAAAAAAAATATTAATAAATTTTGGTTAATTGTATTAATAAATAAATATTAACATTTAATTAAATTTGTAATACAATAATTATATAATTGAAGTTATTTGTAATTTCATTTTTATTTCTATGGGCAACCACCAAAACTCTGATATGAATTACAATTGATAATATTTTACTATGGGTACGTTTTTTTTCACATTTTTATCTTTAATGCAAACAAAAAAGATAATACTATTAACAAATAAAAAAATCAATTCAATTATTAAGTCATTGATAAAAACATATTAATTTTTTTTATAATTGATACATCAAAAAAAATTTTACAAAATGTGAATATGAACGTGATACAACGAATGATGAAAATGATTAATGATTATATGAAATTTTAATAAATATGAATAAATTTAAAAAATATGACTTAAAAGTTTCGCTGCAGGTCTCGCTTAGAGGTTTATAATAAAGAACTTTTTTCTTATTCAACTAGGTGCAATAAACAGTGCGAGCAAAGCTAATAATTTTTGCAAAATTTGTGGAATATACAAATTAGTCAATATATTCAAAAAATTACATTTAGGAATAGCAGAATCCTTAAATTCAGAGATCCGGAACAATATTTATTTCGAAACAGTTTAAAATATCGTTCCGGAACTTTATCCAAACTAAATTTTTATAATTTTCTTTTTGAACTTCACTCTCGAATCTTCTAAATGATTAAAAATTTTCCAAAGGATTGAAAAATTGACGTTAACCTAGCGATTACATACTGTCGCTACCCATTGTCGATATCGCTAGCTTTAAATGTCAATTAACTGTCTGAGAACGAAATTGGATTCGAATATTGTCTTCACAGTT
Source organism: Dolichopus griseipennis (assembly GCA_963082915.1). Lineage (NCBI taxonomy): Eukaryota > Metazoa > Arthropoda > Insecta > Diptera > Dolichopodidae > Dolichopus > Dolichopus griseipennis. Next base: position 33,114,834 of record OY720443.1, read on the forward strand.
TATTTAAAAAAAACACTGTGAAAGAATTAATGTGAATGCATTAGCGCTACTTTAAGGATTTAGTAAAAAGAAGATTAAAAACATATTAGGAGGAGAAAGTGGTTAAACTAATTTATAACCAAAAAAAGTAGTTAAAACTAATCTTTTGACAGAAAAACGCTTCTTACATTACAGCTTCTGCCAATTACAATATTACAGTTAAATGTTAAAGTTTCTAACACGTCACGAATATCCAAGAAGTAAGAATGTGATATTTAATGCAAAATATTATTTTATTTGAATCACTGGGAATATTTTCCATTTCATTTTAAAAATTCAAACGTCCTTTTTGAAAAGCCTCAATGTCAATTAAATCAATCAAACAACCATTTAAATAAATAAATTAAAAAATATATATATATATTTTACATATACAATATTATGTATATTTGATTTGTTCAATTATTGACTAGTGGTCACTTAAGACTTAAATATATTAGATATACGTATATAGTATATATGTATATGATAAAAAAAAATGATTTATTATGAGAATAGAAAATCAATAAATGACAATGACAGAATGGGTGTTTATTAATTCTATATTATAGTACTTCAGATATTTTTTTTATGTGCTATTATTAATGGATTTTTATGAATTTATATGAAAAAAGGTTTTAACTGTAAATACCCATGATAAAAACTTTTGTATCAGTTTTTTTTTTAATGGAAAATTTGTAAACATTGTGATTTAAAATCAAAACTTTATAATTTAATATAAAATTTTTTTTTAATTCAGATTTAACTTTTTGAAGTAAAAATTTGATTAATTGTAAATGGTAATGCAAATGTTCATAATTTGGCAATATACTTTATTAAAGAAACACATAGCCCTAGACCTCAGAGACGCAATCAGAGAGCAAGCGATTTACAGAAAAGACATATTGCTGTCAAAAATGACTAATCATACAATTATAGCTTTTTCGTTTTCTGCGTGTTCACTACGTTAGACTTGTATATTCTAAAATATAATTAACTTCTACTTGATTACTATTAATCTCTTTAATCAACCGTTGGATCAACCTCTTGAAAAAGATTGGTTGATTTATTTATTGTAAATATACTACCTAGGCCCGAAGAAACATAGTCTTGGATTTCGGACTCTAATATATCAAGCAAACGATGTTTTTAAAAAATTTTCAAACAATAGTTTTTATAAGAACAGTGAGATAAGTGTCCATTTGGTATAGCGGCAAGTCAGTTCAATTTATATGGTATTTTCTCCCAAAAAATCGCTTGCACGCTGTCCGAGTGTTCATGGCCTTAGATTTGTTTGTAAAATATAATGCGTATTAAAAAAATTCTTTAAAACAGCTTACTTTGACGTTTTTGGACGTTCCCAATCAATTACTTTTAATTAATTGCTTTTTAATTAAGTCCTCGGTGACCTCTCAATAAGGAATCGGTTAATTTTTTTCATACTTTAAATAAAAATTATAATCAAAATCCATAAATTTACAAATATTTTGAAGAACTTTGAAAAAAAATCGAACAATTACAAAGTAATTATTTTTTGATTACAAGTATCTGATTGTGAATCATCCTCTTTTGTAAATAAACATTAAAAGTATTCAAAATGTAAGCATTTTATGATAATTAAGAATATAAAAATTTTAATTAAAATTTTCAGTTCATCAATTTGTTTATTTTTTTGCTTGTTTAATTTTTTGTTTATAAAAAAAAAAAAAAATTAAAAAAAATTATTAAACGTTTTTGTTTACATTACTAGTTTATTTTTAATTAAAATGAACTCCAACTTCAAATTGTGGTTTTGATTCATTTATATTCCATATAGTGGTATTTTATGTAAATGCAATTGAAATGAAAGAAAAAATGAATTGAATACCATTAATAGAAGGTCATTAAAATTGAAATAATTATTAACAAGGTAATAATAAATTTTTACAAAAATTTTAATTTAAATTTACATCAATTTTACAAAATTCAGCAGATCACTTCTTTCCCTAATCATATAAAGTCAAAATTTTCATCAAATAACAAATAATTTCATTAATACTTATAATAACTCACAAATACATAATTCAAGTCTACAAATTAAAGATCCCTCAATAAAAAAGTCAAATGTTATTAAGATCAATTCCAATAATATTATAAGTATCTATGGTACACAAAGACTTGTAAGTCAAATTTGCTATATCAAAAGATTTTTCGTTTAACAGTATCTGAAAGCTTTAATAACTGATTAGAATATATATAACTAACTTAAAATTAAATTGCAATTTCAGCTCCAACAATATAAACAGACCTAGTGTCACGGCCGGATGACAGTGGTTAGATTGCTCAGGTACGATTCCCGATAAAAGTGAAAAACCTTTCATCTTGTTTTCGAAATCGACTCAGCCACTATTCGACATTGGGATTAATTTGAACCTGGCATAATAAATATATCTTTAATAAAAAATACATTAATATAACAATATAAACAAATAATTTAATTGCATAATATGACTCACAAATATAGAATACCATTTAACTCAAAAACAAAATTATACAAAATAAACAGAAATAAAATTGTATCTATTGATACAGTTTCTACATGTTATAATCCTTAGTACTAATCAATTAAAAGTAATTAATTCGTGTTATTAGAATTAATTAAAATCAATTCTAATAACACGAATATAATATAACCACCTGTTCCAAATTGTATCTATGGTATAGACAGACTTACTAGCCTAACAGTTGAACAGTTAGCACTTTACAAAAAAACTTAGTTTTCTACAGATCCTTTTCACTCAATTTTATAATTTATTATATAAGCTATTCATTGACTATGTGTGTGCGTTTATAATACCCATTTTTATTTCGAAGACATTTCTCAAGCTTTTCAAAGCAAAACATTTAGGAAAATTAAAAAAAACAGAAGCAAATTAGAAAAAACAAGATAATATTTTTGGCATATGGGACGGACAAATTGATATTTATCCGAAATATTTTTATACATTCATATAAATTGCACTATCATTTCACTTTTTATACATATATTTATTTAGTTTCATAATAAACCAATTTAATAAATATTTAAACTAAGTAATTTATACAATATTTACGAATACAATAAAAATATTTTTGAAATTAATTAAAAAAAATTTAATTATTTTAAACCACGATTTTCAAAATTAAAATAGAAAAGGAAATTATAATTTAATTGTTGGTTGGTTAATTTTAATTTTTAATTAATAAAAAATTAATAATTAATCATTTTCAATTTTTTTTCATAAAATAATAACATTAAGGCAATTATCCTAAAATAATTAAAAATTTATTAATTATTATTAATCACATAATAATTATTATTTTTTCATATATAAAAAGTTCTTGAAAAAAAAAATTTTGTAAAATGGCTCTTAAAAAATTTTTAAAATTGGGAGCACAAAATATAAGAGTATTATAATAATGGAACTTGGAGGAATTTTATAGTTGGTTACAAAATGAATTATGAAAATGATAGTGGTTTGCAATTTCGGTATTTTGGATTTCGGAATTTTGGGATTTTGAATTTGAGATTTTGAATTTGGCATTCCGTACGCAACCCACAATTAAATGTGTGCTAACCAAGAATTTTTGTAAGTGATTTAAAATCCTGCTCCCTGATTGGATACTTTGAAATAGGTGACAAAATTTCAGGGGTTAAACTAGAATGAAATTTATGAAATTTTGTGCAGTTTAAATTGTTGCTTAAAGCATTAAAGAGTTAAAATTGTCAAAAAAGACTTACACGTTCATTTAATTGTAAATATCTTCAAAACTAGAACATATATCAAACTGCTGCGAATGTCTAAGGATAGGTCTGATAAAGGCCTTGAAAATAGTATATACTAATTGGTACAGGTTGTCCAATTTTAGGACACTGTAGATAAAAACAAAACCCTAGTTTAATCTCTCAAACTTTTTAATCAAACTGCAGGGATCACTTATTACAGCCTGCAGTTAGTACAGCCTAGTATTTTTATAATCAAAACCAAAAATACCAAAGCAATTTCCTTTTGGAAGCAAATATGCAATGATTAAACATAATATGGTGCTTGTTATTTAAAATCTTTGAATAAATAAATTAAAAAATAATTTTTCTTAGAAAAAATTTTATTTAAATTTCATAAATATAAATTTCAAAATTTATAATTTCATCAAAAATTCTAATAAAAAATTAATTCATATCTTCTATGATGTCCGGAAATTGTTCTGTCATTTAAAGGATTTCATTTATGTTAAGAATTTCCGACAGTATAACATTTAAAATAAAGAAAATATTATGATATAATAAAAACAGAATTCTTTTAAATGATTAAATCTTAACTTGTCCAAATTGTCCAAAATACAAAATACCATTATGAAAGTAAAGAAGAATATATGTATTAAAGGAATTTGTATATACCATATAAAAATTATAATTTATTTCTAATTTAAAAAGTTTTACTAAAAAAATATAAGATTATATTTATATATATATATATATAATAGGTTTTTTCCAACAGAATAAGTTTAAAAATAATTTAATACATATTTAGAATTTATAAAATTTTAAAGTGACCACAAAAAATGATTAATGAATAGAATATGGAAAAAATGACAAGAGATAATTGACAGCTTGATACGTGTTATGTTAATAATTAATTGAACATAACTAATAGGTTTAAAAATAAATTTTTAGAATAATTTACTTTTTTTATGTTATAAAAACTTTTATGAATCAATGTCATTAAATCGTAATTAAACTTTTATGAATCAAAAATTGGGACATTAACAAAGATTCCCAACATGTCAAATCTTAAAAATTAGAGATGTCATTATTTACGAGTATGTATAAGCAGCTAGCACATTGTGAGGCCTCTATTTATTCAAAAAAAAACTGAGGTATGCAATAAAATTTTGAAAATGAGATTACGAACTTTAGTTTTAGCCCGTTATTGCTCTCCGCACACCAATGAAGGTTTGAAATGATTTAAAAAATACTTGTTAATAAACAACCTGTATTTTTGGTGCTATTTCAAGCTGATTTAGGAAGAACTTTCCAAAATCTTTAATTCTGTTCAGAATAAATTTTTCCTACCTCTCAACGTTTTCGAGAAATTAAGATTAAAAAAGTGTCCACGTGTGTAATGAGGGCAATTCTGTGTTAGATACTCGAGTCGGAAATATCCTATGTGTATAAATTAACGTAAGTTTACGTGAAGGTACTCAAAAATAAAAAATTAAGTAATTTGAAGGGTGACAAGAAAGAGGACTTGCTTTCTCGCCCAAAGCTTCGTGATCGTCAAACCTTTTATATAATAATTAAATCTTTCGTCGTAAGAAGGGGAAGTATTGAATATATTTAATTTTTATTATTATGATTGATCTCAATGAATCCCACATACAACTAATACATAAGATAGTACTAGGTAGGTCTTATAATATCTATAAATGTTGATTTTCAATAGATACAATTCTATTATTATAAATCGTAATTTTAATCATTTTATATCTTTATTATATCCCCCCCCCCCCCCTTCACACTGCAAAATAAATATTCTTTTAAAAATTCAAAATAAAAAACAAATCACCCTGTATACTTAACCTATAAATATTAAATACTTGCACTGATATTTAATAAATAACCTTTTCCTTAACAAATTTCCCATATCCGATTTTCTAATCAGAAGATCTAAAAAACAAAACACAAAAAAAAAACCTTGTTATCATTTTTAAATAGCTAGGGGCTAAAATCAGTTATTTCCTTTGTATAGTACCTATATCATAAAATTTCATTATTTAAAAGGAATTTGTTAGAATATAAATTTATTATACAATGAAAATATCATTTTTATAGATATTTTAACTTCACATTATTGTTATTCTATTGTTAAAATGAAAAATTATTCACCTGAGATTGTAACATTGTCATTTTCTAAACATAAACAGTAAAAAAAAAAAAAAACAACAAGAATAACAAAAAAAAGTCCGCATTTCTGTTTCCTTTTGTATAAAAAATGATATTTTAAAAATTCATCATCAAAAAAAGACACAATATGACAATAAAAAAATCTTATTTTTTTTTTTATACCTTACAACATTGTAATTTTTTTATTTTGTGGAATAAAATTATTATTTATTTGTTTTTTGTTTTATTTTTGTTGTTATTTATTTTGTATAAAAAATAAAAAAAAAAAACAAAAACAAATCATAAAATACTGATAATAATGAACTTCCGCTCTGAATTTAGGTCATATTAAAGGAATCTTAAAGGAATTATGCAGATATTATCATCTTCCAAGTTTATATCTATAAATGTTTTTGTTTTTTTTTTTTCCTTCCTATAAAACTCACACATATACTCGTGTATGGTAATCTTTTTAGATATAGATGTCGAATGTTATACTGCACTTATCTGATTAACATAATTAAGGTATGCTTAAATATACGAATATATGTACGAAAAATGAAAAATTTAGTTTACGGTATATAGGCAAAAATATTTAAGAAACATTTTGTCATTAGGGAAAACGAGTTTTTAAAAAAAACAAAGGAAATGGTAGAGATGGGGGTTTTTTAAGGACTTTTGAGAGTTGAGCTCTGAGCATATTCTTAATTAACAAAATATGCTCAGTTTATGTCCGGAACATTTTTAATAAAAAAAAAACGCGTAGTACTTTTTTGATAGCGCACTTATTACTTTGACATCCTGCCATTTTGAGATTTTATATTCAATATTTTTTCATTCAAAAATTACAAGTGCTCGAAATACCTAGATGAGGGACATAATAAACATTATTTGAGCTAGTTTCAAATCGGAAGAATTTTTAAAGTAATTCTTGGATCAATTTATTTAATACTTTTTCATAAGCCACGTGATTATTTTAATACTATATGGGAGGAGTGCTCAAAAGTGTATGTATAGCCACATAGTTTTTTTAATACTATATGGAAGAAGTGCTCAGAAGCGTATGAATGGGAAACTATTTTGGAAATTCTTAAAATGTTATATAGTCACAGGATCTTCATATAAACACAAACTTAAATTTATATTTATTATAAAATTATTTTAAAGTTGAATTAGTAGCTTGTTAGTGTCATCCTTAATTAAGTCAAATTGACATTTGTTAAATATAATGAATCACAGTATTTATAACTGATTTCGAATATAGATAATGTTGGAATTACGAAAATAATTAGTTTCGGATATTGGTATTCAGAAAGAATATTCCAAAATACTATTTTGTGTTCTAATGATTTATGTTTTATAATGAATACTTCAATTGCCTGAATTTCTGTCAACATCAATTTCAAATTTACAAAATTAGAAAGGATAGCTTCAGGTTTAGCAAATTTATCTTCGATTACACCGAGTATACAAATAGATTTACCAGAATTTTAACAGAAAATTCCGAAGTCTCCAAATCTGCAAATTTTTATAATTTCTGTTGGTATTTATCTATTTTTTCATTAAAAATAAAGTAACTTTTGGTTTACAATATTTTATTATCAAAATTTCTGTTAAATCGAGCCACAAAAAAATTGTCAAAGAGTCACACTAGAACCGTGCCTACTATATAGTATATGCATGAAGGATTTTAAATATGCGATTCGGTACTTCGGTAACACTTTTAAAGCTTACGTTAGGATCTCGACCTACTTTCTTCACTTTTTGAAGTTACATATCTTCTCGAATAGGCGGATAGGGTAAAAAAACGAACCTCTGATAATGTAGTTTAATTAGATGGTTAAACACGAGAAAGGCAATTAGATTACACTATAAATATTGAATATTTAATCATATACAGTTTAAAACTTACCTTTATTGATTGTTTTCATTACAATTTCCAAAAAAAAAAAAAAAAATTAAATTGAGCTGTAAAGAAAAATAATAAAAATAAAAAAATTAGTAAATAAAATTTTAATATAAAATTTATAATAATAATAAAAATAACATGTGAGGCTCATGTTACACACTATAAATCTATACACTAAATTAAAACTAACTTTAAATACAAAATTTTTTTAAAAAGAATTTTCATCTTTCTATTTATTTTTCCTACATTTAGGACATTTTTATAAAGGTATATATATATATATATAAATATATACATATATTAATCCTTTAACTAAAACAATTCATTCTAATTAATGAAAACATAATACTTGACATTCCTTATACATGTTGTAAACATGTCAGTATTAATTAATATATATACGATATTCCAGGATTATTTCAGGATAACTTACAAATAGTATAACACATTAATACATTATCAATATATATATATATATATATATATATATACTATAAGGTATATTGATTGTATACAAGAAATAATATCATAAACACTTTTTTAAAAAAAAAGGGATAGAAAATAGAAGAGAAGGACGTGTTTATCTAATCATACAAGTATATGTACCATACATATTCATTTTTTAATAAAAAAAAAAAAAAAATAAGAAGAAATTCCTTAATATGTACATTGATATGTTGAAGGAAAGTAAAAATGGAAACAGATAATGAAAAATTTTTTAATTAAAAAATAACAAAAAAAAACTTACAAATTGATACATTTATACATTCTGATAGATTTTAATACATATATGTATATATATATATATATATATACTGATTTAAATAGATAAAAAAAAAACAGAAGGAAAATAAATACTAAATGTAACAATTAATGATTGATATTTTGTACAATGAAGGATCTGGTATATCTAGTACATATTAACATATGCTGTACTTCAGAAAAAAAAACTACTTTAAAATTTAAATAGAAAGGAGTAAAGAAGAAGCAATTAATTTTCTGTTTATATCTGATATGCTTTTTTGTACTTATATAAAGGAAATCCATTCAATCGATTTGATATACTTTTCAAGTATATACTTTTATATTTAAAAACTGTAAACGTGTGAAGGAAAATTTCAAGCAATAGGGTTGTGTTTCAAAAAGTATATAGATATGTAATTCATTAATTACAGTATGTTATAATTTCATAAATTTATTTTACATATATATTATTCTCAAGGATTCGTTTCATTTTAGTTTTGACACTTTGATAACTTTTTCAGAATCTCAGGATCAGTTTTATTAAATTGAATTTTATTGTGTATATATGAAAGATTTTTTGGCGTGCTAAAAAGATCTATATTTTACATCCGGTAAAAAGATTAAGACTTAGATTATACATAAGACTTTATAGCTTTGCAATTTTCCTGATATTTAACTAATATCATGTTCACACTACGCAAAAAATCTACTAAATCGCCTAGTTTTAAAATCAACCGTTCAGACTATCGTTATGTATGAACCTAGTATTGTTTGACGTTTCCATGACAGCAATATTTTTTAGAGTAAAAAAAAACAAAATTGACTGTAAATAAAATAAATAAACAAAATTGACTGTAAATAAAATAAATTAAAAATAAACAACAATGACATTTTACAACAAAATCACGTAGGGATGTAAAAAAATTCAAATAATAATCGAATATATCTAAAAATTTTATTCAAAAACCTAGTTATAACCCTTAAACTCAACTAGGAATTTCAAAATTCTGGTTCATTTTGACAGCAATTTTAAATATGAAAAACCTTGTTACAAACCTCGCATGAATCTGTTTTCTTCGAAGAACCTCGTTCTAGTTCATAGTGTGAACATGGTATAAGAGACTAGAAATTGGTTAATTCATTCGGATCCGATAATTTTCTTTTGTAAATGATTAACTCTGAATAGGTTCGTTAGCGGGTCAAAATCATTAAAACTGAATTTTTTGAAAATAATTTGGTTTTTTAAAAAAATTGATAAAATTCAGAAGTTGAATATAAATTTAAAAAAACTAGTTTAAGAAGTTTTTACTTAAACTTGTTTTAAAGACTGCTTCTTTGAGAGAACGAAACTTTACGGTACAACCTATGATGCAAATTTACAGTTTTATTTCGAGGACAGGAACGTGGATGTTTTTTTGGAAATTGGATTTAAAAAATTTTGGATTATAGGATTATGAAAGATTGGGAAGATCTAATTCACCATAAATTTATTACAATGTTTTGATCCCAAAACTTCTTAAAAATTAAACAAGAAAAACAAATCTAATTTTGAATGTTAAAAAATTTTCTAAAAAAGGATAAGAACAAGCAGTAATAATTAAAATTTTCTGTAAATCTTCTTTTATCTTTAAGATAAATCTAATATAAATAGTCTAGAAAGTTTTTAATCCGATTTATATAGAGATTATTTATATTATATAAGTAGGGATTATTAATTGAAAATATCTACATAAATAAGTAACACTTATATATAATATGTTTATGAATATTAAAAATTGTAAAAAGTAAGATTAAAGTAACTACTTTGAAACTTTAAAACAACTTTTTACTTATTGGAATATCATAAACTAACATTTTCTAGAAATACTTAATTCTCAGATAAATACTAGTTATATGCCTACTTTTCCAAACTAAAATTAAATAAAGAAAGTTTTCCATAATTCAAAAAAAAAAAAATGAGAATCTATCACAGTACTTTCATAAAGTTCATACTACATATAAATATTGTTATAATTTAGTTTCTAGTATAATAAAATTTATTATCATCTTTTTACCTTTAAGGGAAAAAACTTTGTGTTAAAAAATATAAAAAATGATTATGAAAATATGACAAATAATTTGTCATAGCATTATAAAATTAAAACAAAAGAAAAAAACAAAATAAAGTAAACAACATAAAATAAAAAAAAGATTCTTCTTTTGTAATAAAAAAAAAAATTCTTTTCTTTTGAATGGAAAAAAAAATTCATACAACACCCTAAAGTTGACAATATGCCGACATTGTTTGGTACCTAACAAACAATTTTCATATAAAATTTATTTTGAAAAATTATGTTTATATAAACGTTACATTAAAATGTGTGTGCGTTTTTTTTTTGTAATGTATATATATATATTTATTTTGTGGAAAGTTTTCTTTTTTGTTTTTGTTAAAATTTTATGAATGACTGAAAAAATATAAAAGAAACTGGAAGAACAATTTTTTTTTTTTAAAATTATTTTGAATATGAATAATATAGTTAAGGTAAGTATATTTTATTTTTATTTTGCATATATATATATGTACCTACTTTATTAATTATTATGTTTTTTTTCTGAATTCAGAAATAATAGAATTCTGAAAGTTAGAAAATTCTTGAAGTGTGTAACCATATTGTAATGTATAATAACATGACATTTTGTACAGAGTTTGACATAAGTAAAATGTCATTTATGATTACTGTAAATTGTAATATGTGAATTAATTGGTAAAAACTTTAATTGTTCAAGGCCGTGCTCTACTTAAACTTTTCTACTTTATAACGACTGTTTTTTAACATAAGTGCAGTTATTCAGTTAAAAAAGGGGATACAATTTTGACTACAGAAATTTTATATTTCAGTTTTTAGGTTAAATCGTTTATTTAAGTTTTAATTAATAAGTAAAGCGATTACAGACGAACAATTTTTCCATTTTTTTTGAATTTAATACCTTTCAATAAATCCTTTTAATTTTGACTTTAGTATAAAGTAGAACCAATCAGTTTTCAGTATTAAATAAAATTTTATAGTGGAAATTAGATTGTGTAAAATGTTGTTATTAGAATTGATCTTAATGAATTCCACATACAATTTAAACATTAGATAATACTAGACCTTATAACATGTAGAAACATCTTAGATTTTCATTAGATACAATTCTACTTTTGTTTATATTTTAAAGTTTTGTATTTGAGTTATATGGTATTCTATATCTGTGAGTTATGTTATTCAATTAAATTATATGTTTGTATTTTGCATTTGTTTATATTTTTATATTAATGTATTTTTTATTAACGATATTTAAGTATTAATTATTGATTAAGCAAATAATTTGAATGCAATTTGGAATGGTAGCTGAGTCGAATAGAAAATCAGATAAAAAAGTTTTTTCATTTTAACTGGGATTCCTTTAAAGTTATTTAGCAAAAACGACAGTTAGCAAAAGGACATTTAACAAATCTTTTACAAAATTTATATTAGGTTGTGTGTTAGTTTGAACTTTAAAATTGGGTTCAAAAGCCAGGTTGCTATTTATTATAAATGGATATATAAGATGCCAGCGTCCAGTTGCTGAACATCCTTTGCTAACTATCCATTTTTCTAAATGTCTTTTTGTTAAGCGTCTCTATTACGAAAATTTCACTGAACTAATATTTAGTTGTCAAGTGGAAGTTGACAAGGGTACCCCTTTTCCATCAAATGAGTGTTAAACAAACTTTAAAATAATTTAAAATGTCAAATTTATTTATAAAAAACAATGTTTGAAATCAAATTTTAAAAAAGAACTAATAGACCAAATGCTTTAGTTGTATACTTAATAAGACTTTAGCCTTTACTTGTACACACTTAAATAATTACTTGATTTTAATATCTAAAATCACTCTTTGAATCACTCATGGAATTTTTAAAAAAAAATTAACGAACGAAAGTGTTCATATTAACTATAAAAATAAAATATATTATAAGACATTTTCGAATGCAAAGTGTCTTACAAAGTTTAATAATCGTAATTCTGAACTAAAAGTAAATTTCCTTTAATCGTATTTATTTGCTTAATGCTGTTACTGTGTACTTTGATGTCAACTGTCTGTCATTAATTATTATCATTTTTGACATATAGTTTATATGATTATAAAATTTTAATTTTTGTAATTATACATATTTGCATGTTAATATTAATTTTAATTGGTATGCATGTATATGTGATTCAAGGATAAAAAAAATTTATGTTAAATTTATTGCATTTATGATTAATTATGTCATTTCATTATATGTCATGTCATTTATACATTTCTTATGCTTTCATTTTTACTGTTATTTAAAAAAAAAAAACTGTTTATATGTGAATGTAATTGTAATTTAATTGTTGTTTATTTATTTTAATAGCAATTTTGAATCTCATTGCAAACACGGTATATGATATGTTAAGTGTCATATTATTAATCAAATTGTTGAAAACTTAATTAAGTAATCATTTCAGTAAATTTTTAATTAACTTTTGTGTATATTTGAAGAGTTTTAACATAGATTTGTTTAAATATTTTGGTAAAAACTTTAATAAATTTTTACCTTTATTTACTTATAGGGATTTAAAGTTTAAAGATCTAGACATTCTTTCAATTTTAGTTATGTATTTTAAGTGTCTAAATAATTACATATATTTTTGATATGTATATAATATTGTATTTTTGAGTAAGATTTTAATTAATTTAATTTCAAAATAAGTTTTAAATATTAAAAAAAAAAAATTAATTAAATTTATTTATACTTTTATTTAAAAATACAACCACAATAGATTTAAATCGTTTCTCATTTTAAGATATTGATATAGAATTCTATATATATATATATTGTATATAAATAAATATACATAACTAAGGAGTTATATTATTTTATTGTTATTTGTTTCAAAAATTAAATTTTTTTTAATTTCACCCTTATGTCAGAATCATTTAATCACCATTTATTTTCTTTGTTAACCAATTTATGTCTTAAATTAATAACTTAACAAAACCAAAAAATATATATATATATATTATTAAATATATATATATTATATCAATTTTCTTATATTATCTTTATATACAAATCTAGAAAATAATAAGATTTATACAAAAAATAAAAATAAAAGTATAAAATAGTCTAAAATTCTAAATTATGTGCAAAAACTGATTTCATCTATATAAGTATAAGAAATGTGTATAATTAAAAAGTCTGCTTATTTATTATTTCATTTATTAAAAACTTTTTCTTCATCTATTTTTATATTATATATATCTAATATATATTTTTATATAATTAATGTATGTTTATATGTATGTTGTATTTATTTTTAAGAGAAAATTTTTGGAATTTTCTTCAGAATTTTCCTTAAATATATTTATATTTACTCATAAACATATTCCTATTTATATATTAGTTATAAGTACTGGGTGTTATCTAATTTTATCACTTTATGAATTTAGAAACGCTTTAGATGGACCTTTTTTTCTAGGTTTCTAAGAGGAGTGATAATAATTTTGAATTTTCATATCCTACTGGTGATTAAAGGATGTCGGCCTTTTATTCGAAGGGTCTCAGATTCAAACCCAGATCATATCAGATGTTTTCTAATTATATCATTTTATGCTTAATAGAAACGCTTTAGATTGACATTTTTTTAGATTTCAAGAAATGGAAGACTAGTATGAAATCATAATAATTTTTAATTATCATATCATATCCGTACTACGCCCTTAGGACGTCAGCCTTTTATTCGAAGGGTCTCGAATTAAAACCCAAGTCAGATCATATCTTTAATAAAAAAATATAATTTATAATTTTTATCATATAGGTACTTAATAGTTTGTATCAAAATAAAAAATATATACCTGCCCCAACTGAAAAAGAAAAACTGAACCACTCACTTTTCACATTGCGTGTGTGGTACGGGATTGTACATAAATAAATAAATAAGTTTTCAAAAGTTTGCACAAACCAACCATACCTATGAAAATTCTGTAAAAGTCATTCGAACAATTATAATTAAAGCCATATGGTGCAACATCTTCACAAAATGAAGGTACATTTTAAGGACTCTTTAAAAGTTTCTATATTTGAAAAACCCAATGTTACATATCAACGTATCTAATCGAAAACACCCTGTATATTTGTGATATTGTTCTTCTATTGTTTTCTTATTGTTTAAAGAAAACTGAAAAATTTTTAATAAACCAATATAATAAGTCTGACTAGAAATTTTAAGATCACATAGAATGCAATCTAATAATAAATGCAAAAAGTTAAATTGCATATGCAGTACATGCTCGATTTACCAATTTACGTTTAAATTAATTCTTCAAACTAATTTAATTTTTAAAATAAATATTTTTTTTAAAGATTAAATTTGGAAATTTTTAACAATCAAAATTTTTTAAATATGTTTTCTTGGAAATACAGTTTTGGATTCTTGATATTTAGAACGTAACAGGTTTCTTTTGTTATCTATATTTGACTGTGTTTCATTCGACCAGTACATTTATATAAATTAAATTTCAAGTGAGATTCTGAATTTGGAGGATAGTTGGCTCTAAAATTATGATAAACCCTATTTCCGCCATATTTATAGGATGGAGTATATTTGTTAAGAACTTGAAAAAAACTATAGTGTTGCGTTCAAAATCTCGATATATGAAAATCCCGAAATCCAAATTCCTGATATAACTATTAAAATAATGCATAACCCAGGAGGGGTTGACGTTCAAAATCCTGACATTCACTGAACACTTTGTAAAACATTTTGAAAACTCATAATCTTAATTTAAAAATGTGCATGTGTGGATTTGACATTACGATTACCCGTCAGCATCACAAATTAAGTCAAATGATGTACAGTCTTGCAATAATAATCCAAAATATAAAATTTGGCCTCTGATACTAATTTAGGTAACTTATTAATTGAAGACTTAATTTTTATTTTAAAATTTATCCATTAAATTAACTAATAAAAGTTATCTATATTGTTTATTTAAAATATTTAGTAAATCAGAGTTTACTGTAACTACACTATGCATGAGTACCAACTAAAAATACGAAATAAAATTATAATCCGTTTAAATAATCCTATCATAAAATAATGTCTGCAATATTGTGTTAGTTCAGTTCTGTATAAGACACGAACTTTTTTCAAAATCCTTTAAATGTCCTTATTTTGGGTTTCTTCTTTTTTTGAGATCCAGCAAATTCATCAAAGTCATATTCATTTTCTCTTTTATTATCATTTGTACTTAAACTGTGCGAAAATGAAAGTCATAAAAAAAATAAATAATAATATAAAATAAATTTATATAAACATTTGGAGCATAAAATTTATGCATAAATAATAAAAATATATAAAAAAAATATTTTTAGTAAATATTATATTAATAATTCATTTTATATTATAAGATTATTTAATAATAAAATAAAAGTGAAATAAACTTAAATAGCACTTTTAAGATGAAGGAAATATTTGTTAAAAATTTTTTTTTGAATCCATTTTTGGGTTTAAATTTGTTTATATTTGAAAATTAAATTAATTTATGGTGGTATTTTATTTTTTATTTAGAAGAAATATTAAATTATAAACAATATTATTTAATTATATTTCTTATTATTAAAAAAATAAAAGATTGTAAATATGAATGGAAAAGACAATTATAAACAGATTTATTTTTCGTATAGGTGGTGTAACCTATAAGTATGCAATATTTGTGTTATTTTTTTGTTTTATTTTAAGTTGCTTCATAAAAGGTCTTGGTCTTTGTAGATGTTATTACAATTTATTGTATTAATATTAGATTAAAAATAAATAAAATAATAAAAGATCTTGAAGGCCCCTAGTTAATTTATGGGGCATTAAAAAGATTTAAATAACATTAAAAATTTTAAAAATTTTTTTTATGACGGACAATAGAAAGTTCGAAAGGCACCCATGGCAACTGTGTGATGTTCTTTTGGGTAATGTGGAATTTGAACACACCAAAACTGCCTCTGTTTTCGAACCAAATTATAGGGTGGAACCTGTGATACAAATGACCTACAGCTTGGTTATGAGGATGCGGTTATGCAAGAATTTCAGTATTTGGGTTGATAATATTTTGGATTGTTGAATTATAGGGAATGGAGAAAATTTAATGAGATATTTAGAAGAAAGACATTAATGTTTTACTTAAATTTATGTAAATCGTACACATATTACATTATCAACTTTGGGGAACAAATTTGGAGGCAAATGGTTCTATAAACCTTTCGAGGTAAGTGTTGCATTAAATTTAATTTTAATAAAAATCATGTGTAAATACAAAATACTTTAGTAGGGTTTCCAGTAAAAACCCTTAATTATTCACTTGAAACTTAATTTTATCTTAAGAATCTTTTCTTCAAATATTTTATTCGTCATTAAATTATGTGTAAATAATTTACCGCAGCCTATAATTTTATTTACAGCCTCATTATTAAGAATATATGTATATATATGTATAAGAATATATGTATATATAGAGCTTAATTATCTAATTTTAATTATTTAGAAAAAAAGACATATACTTACTTATAATTTCCCATTTTCATTTAACGTATCTTATTTAAACAGCGCGCAATAAGAGAGAAAAAAAAGTTTGCTAGAAAAAACAATTAAGATTACAATTTTTCCTAATGAAAATGTTTTATACATATATTTTTTTTTAAATTAGCTGAACACATCCTAATAACGCCATTGTTACAACTTGAAAATTAAAAAAAAAGAATTTCACCCCCTCAGAGTTTTATTTTTCCATTTTGTTTAATGTATATTATTTAACAAAATTGTTACATACAGTGTTTTATTGCATCAACGGAATGTTGAATGGTCACTATTGCATGGATTTTCGTTCATAATACCTTCAAGTCAAATGTTGTAAGACATTATGTATAAAAAGAGGTTCTCTATTAACAATTATTTACTTGAATATTTTATTAGCAAATTTATCACATTTTTTCAGGAGTAAATTGGATATTACATTTAAAGATCTGGTAGAGGACATAGGAGGTATAAAACTAGTACTGGTAACTCTGATAAATTATTAAAAACTTTAAGATTTTCAAATTCAAAAAAATCAGTAAATATTATATTTAAAACACTTCATTATGTTGTATGCAAATTAAAATGCAGGCAAATAAGTTGTAGACTACATAACAAAATGGGGATTGAACATTAAAAGTCACACATTATTACATTAGCACTAGATACTTCTTTTAACCGCTTGTTCATTCCAAATATACAACTACATTATCAAACTATTTGTCGCAATCAATATTTTTTCCGATGTTAACAGTTTGCAAAAGTAGTGATTTTCAGGATCCTCAGGAAGTTTAGATCGATATCATTTAAAAACAATGTTGACAGGTTTGAATAATAGATCTCAAAAAATGTTTTCAAAAATTATTTTTCCACTTTTTGACACATTTCTAAAAAAATTTTAATTCTTCAATTTCTTTTACAGAATTGGCGACTGGGTTTTAATGATACTATGACACTAGTACGGCTCTAATTCCCAAGACACATTAGTAGTTCCGAAAATAGGGACTTTCTTTCCGAGGTTTTCAAAATCAAAAAGTGAGATTTGACAACTTAGTCCAATAAAGCGTCAAGTTGACAAATCAAAGGCAATTGCGATAGGTTCAGGAAACCATATAACTATTGGAATACATTTTATGAAACTTTTCATAAGCTCCCAGATTTTCAATTAAACATTTATTGAATCCATTTTTATTTTCGTGTTATTTGAAGACAACTTCTTTTCTACTATGGAAGGAAACTTATTATTGTATAACTCTCTTTGTATAAAAATTTATTCAATTTCTCAAAACTATTTCTATATATATATTATATATATATAACAGTTATAATAGAAAAATTCCTTTTATGAAATTGATGCATTTCTACCAACAGAGTTAGCCAAGGCAACTTATATTGTTTTCATTTCATTTCATTTGTAACAGTTCCTTCACAAAAATAATGCCATTTATCAAACTGTGCTCTAAAAAAATGTTTTTTTTTTTTTTTTTTGTTTTTTTTTATTCTTGTATTTTTTGTCTTGTATATAATCTTGGACTCAATTAGCTTTTGTGTATTCATTTTGAATTGAACACAGATGAATTTCTATGCAGTTTTCTATTTCTATATGAAAGCAAGAAGTTCCAAGGATGCAACTATGTGTGAAAGGAAAACAAAGAGAATTAAATAACAGTAAAGAAAGAAAAACAAATCTTTTTAGAAGGAAAATTAAAAAAAAAAAAATGAGAAAAAGAGATAGAAAAAAAAAGAAGAAAGAAGAAGAAGATAAAAAACAATTTAAACCAAATGTGAAGAACTTGAATAAAATGTGAATCAAAGAAAGTAAAAAAAAAAAAAAAAATGTAATTAAGTGTACATATGCATTCATTGCATTCAACGTCGTAGTCGTTGTCGTCGTCGTTGTCCACGTCATCGTAATCACAGTGTCTGTAAGGAATATTAATGTTAACTGTTATCATTTTGAATTATTTAAAATATATATATATATATATATACGATTATATATATTTTACAAGATATATTAATATTAATAATAGCAAAATTTATATTTTAAAAAAATTTCCACCCCCTACTCTCATTCATTCATTCATTCATTCATTCAAACTTTCCATTTACTGATTTAGAAACGTTTTGTTTAATTTTAAGAATCGTTACCACAAAGTAAATTTTTACATCAAACTAAAAGTTCTATGTTTGTATAAATAATATAATATATATTATATAAATATATATGTTTATAATTTTGTTTTTTGAAGGACATCACGTTTTCAGGCAATTAATTTTCAAAAGATGAGATTTCAATTTATTTTAATTTTTTTTTCATTTTTGTCCTCTTAATATTTTTTTGACTTGAGATGGAAAAATAAGGATAATAAGAAAGGAAAACAAGAATGAGAATGATATATATATATATATAACTAATTCTTTTATGTCACTTGCAAATAATTTGACATTTAATACTAAGAAAAAAAAACAAAAAAATAAAAACCAGTTGAGTGATTTTATTGATTAAAAAGTATAAGTATTAAATGAATATAAAAAAAATACGGTATTATTCAAAATTATACATATCAGTTACAAAGAACATAGTAGATATATAATTATACATGTTATGTATATATATATTATATTTACTTAAATAAACTTGTTGAATAATATTTGTCAATTAACATTTAATTATTCTCTTTTAACTTTATTTATTTAGAAAAGAGAAAATAATTAAACAAATTTGTTTTATTCAAGACTAAATATTTAATTTAAGACCATGTTTCGTTCAGTACTTTATTCTGTACTTGCATAGATGAGTACTCAAAAAAATAAATTCTTTATAATTTAATATCGCATTATATACAAACCGGACTTAGTTCAATAATCGGAGTTATAATCCTCCAAAGGACTTTTGACTTATTTTTTGAGTTATAAGTCACTCCGATAATTTTGTCATATTGGTATTGAACACGTTAAGTGGATTTGTATTTAAATTTTTATTTCAAATCAAATCAAAATCAATTCAATAATAATAAGTAGTTATCAAATGTTTAAAATTGATATTTGAAAAACTCATTTTAGAAATCATATGAGATTTTTGACATTAG